>QGQB01000146.1:0-34501 GCA_003385265.1 Neonectria hederae
GAAGGTAGGGTGGGGGGGGGGGGGGGGGGGGGCAGAGCACGGCTGGTTGGGGATTGGGCGTTGAGGATGGACGATCGATACCCTGTTATGGCCAAACGAGGACAATATAGCCCTGAGAAAAAAGGGAGAAGGGCTGAAGGATGAAGAGTTCAGCAGTACCTCAAGTTCTCACAGACAATGACATGGCTGGCAAAGGACGGTGTGAAAGGGTCTCATTGGTTTGCATACACCTACGCATATGGCTTCCTTTATGTAAGCCTCACCCATGTGTAAGTGTGCGGCCAAGACGCAAAGGTGAAGCCCGGGATAACAAGAAGGAGAAGGCTTGCGTTTAGACACTTAGAAACGGGCACGGCTGCCAGAAGCACCCGACGAAAGTCATGAATAGCGTGCATGGAAAGTTGGGAGATTTTCAGATGGAAGTCATGGATGTTGCCATGGTACGACAGGTAGTAGTCTGTGGGGATTGGATAGCAATCGCATGGACAACTCAAGGTCGGACCACACCCGATTTTGCTCTCGCACACACACTTGCACAACTCACACACTCCGACTTGCTACATACACACACACCACTGGCCGCGTACGAAGTCGGTCAACGAGCTAGTGCCAGGGCAGCTTCCTGGTCGCGTTTGAGACGGGCTGCTTGGCTGCGCTGACATGTGGCGGAGTTTCCGAGTCCTTCGTACGTCCGTTCTCATCCGTGATATTGTCTGATTCTGGATCATGCCAACCTGTATCCTGACGGGACGGAAAGGCGTCAGGTCAAAGCACCCGTGGAACACGCTGGCGCGAGGCCCAGCCCATAGCTAAGTAGGTCTCCAGCGGCCCCCGCCCGCCCGTCCCCCATGCTCCAGCTTCCAGTTGTCCAGTGGGGGGTGCTGGGGCAACTGGGGCTTTGAGAAGGCCTCCACTCGCCGCCCAAAGGGTGTCAGAGTGGACGGGAGGGTCCCATCACTGAGGTGAGATGCCTCAAGTTCCCGTTGGCCCGCATCTGCCCTGTGACTTGGCGCTTTCGGGGAGAACGACACATGCTTCCAGGAGTCCAGGGCTCTATGGGTACTAGCAGATGGAGACGGAGGAGGGCAGTGGCAAGCAATGGATAAAAGGCTGCCCAACTTGGGTAACTCATACTAGATAGTAGGTATACAGTTGAGTTAATGAAGCGTCCGCAGGTACTCCAGCCAGAGCAGTGCCCAGCGCACGAAATGTTAGTAAAGGTAAGGACTACTAGTAGGTAGGTAAGGTACTACGCAGTGATGCCACCTACCTTACCTCAAAGTACCTCGACGTCCTGCTGGAATGCGCTCGCTACCAAGGTACCTTGGAATCTAACCCACATCCCCATCCCCTCAACCATCCATCCCTACCAAGTTACCCACGCTACATCGGGCGCTAGCAAATCAGGGCTTTAGGTGCTTCTCACAGGCCTGCCAGGGAGTTGTACGGGCTACCGAGCAGGTCTCCCAGGTCTCCCCATGAAAACCTAGCAGCCCATCATCACCGACTTGACCCTTTTCGCCATCGACCCATTTGCAATCTGGGCCATCTCGCTCTCTTGCTTTCTCGCCTCCTTGCTTCCTCGCCCTGTATTATTATTCCTTATTCCCCTTCACCTCCAGTAATGGGCACTCGTCTTACTTCCTAAAGGCCAGTTGATGCGCCTGGGGCCCTTGTTAGCCAAAACCCCATGATACGCCTGACCCGAGATCGCCACCGGTGGTGAATCCCCCCAGTAGCCTCCATCTTTCTGCGACCCCAACGAACAACGGCCGGCCGCCATCCAAACTTCGATCGCTTCAGCCCTTTCCAAGGGTAACCGAAGACGGCGCCCTATCTCTCTCTCTAACGTCCCCATCTCATCACTCTGTTGCGTCGCGGGTCTTTACTCCCCGACTCCACGTCACAACACGATGCCGACTCCAGCCTCCAATCCACCTCCCGACCCGTCGTCGCCGCAGTCTTACAGCTTCTCGACCTGCCCCGACGACGTTCAGCATCCCCCCTGGCAATCACAATCACACGATGCCGTCCAAGACCATACCGACATGGGCGTCCAGCCTGTTCCGTCCCTCTCGATAGATGGCGCCTCGCCTCCTGTCGTCGACACAGCGCCTGCGCTCGAGGGTCCAGCTCCTGACGATGCCGTCATGGACGATGGGCGGGCATCCGATGAACCATCATCACGGTCAACCACCATGTCACCCCGACCCCAGTCCGCCGCCACCGCCCTCACATCACCGACTCCCAGTGGGCCGGAGGCCGACCCAGTCAAGGGTCGAGACGCCGATCTCGGCAGCCAGCTAAGCCGTGAGCCCTCAAACAGCACCCAACCAGCTGCCGAGTCGGAGAACCTGCCGCGTGCCAGCACGAGGAGAAAAGCCTCGCCCAGCCACGAATGGGAAGCAATCGATGTCGATGCGCAGGAGGACGAGCTCTGGTCTCCGTCAATGGGGCCCGACTACTCCAGCATGCGGGTAAGCACATAGTCTAGCCATTGCGCCTCTCGTGTATGACGCAAGTACTTAACCGCCCCAGGTCATCCCCTCCTCGCCTTCGTCGTACCTACGCGCAGGCAGCCGATTTCACGGAACGCAGCAGTCGGAGAGGCAGGTCTACGACGTCCAGGTCGAGATTAAGCACGTGGACATGCGGGAGTCTTTTCTCTGCGGATACCTACGCATCCAAGGTCGCCACGCACACGTCCAGTCTCTAAATCCCCAGTGCTAACAGCCCATACAGGCTTGACCGAAGACCATCCGACCCTCACGACATACTTTGAAGGCGAGATTATTGGAACCAAGTACAGCTTCTACACCGAACATGACAACTGGGGCGCAAACAGCAAGGTAGATCTGAGTCACTGGGCTAAGTTCCCTGCTTTCCGTCCCTTTCAGAAACAGGCACGCAAAGGCGCCATTACCATTCGGGATGGTGCCCAGAGGGAACACATATTCATGAGGTGGAAGGAGCATTTCCTGGTTCCCGACCATCGAGTCCGCACCATAACAGGGGCCAGCTTCGAGGGTTTCTACTACATATGCTTCAACCAAATCAAGGGAGAAGTTAGTGGGATATACTTTCACTCCAAGAGCGAAAAGTAAGTTCTCGACAGGCACATCTAATAACTACCTAATGCTAACCTCATCCTCTTCAGGTTCCAGCAATTGGAGCTCAAGTACGTGCCTGATCGGGGTTGCTTCGCTGCAACCGAGCTCCGATGAGAACTCAACGTCTCACATTTAGCATCGCATGCTCGAGCTGCGGTCAACAGGCGAATAGGGAGCCAATAATATGGTAATCTGTTTGATCAGACTTGACCGGGCTCAGTTGGAAAGGTATTGATGCGCACACCAACACACCAACACACACACACACAATACATAGATGGGAGGCCGGATGGGAATGACCCTTGATGATGACGTCCTAGTAACGCGAATTGTGGTCCATGAGTCGCGGATATTGAAGATTATTATATGCGGAGCACAGGAATATTTGATGGATAAGGGGTGGACTTCCTGTACATGCGTTTCATTCATCAGCCTCGAACTTTTTGAAATATCCACGTCGAAACGGATTGAGTTCGTCCGCCGTTGTCCCGTTGGTTTCGAGCTTCTTGCGGCTTGTGTATGCCAAGAAAGCCTCTGGCGAGACCTGTGTGTCAGGCATACGACGATAGGTTATCAACCTCCTCGACCCTATGTGCGTCAGTATCATCGGTGGCGTATTAGGGAGCACCCAGCAGCGAAAGACATACATTTGTTGAAGGGTTGCACACAAATGGCAACAATATCCAGGCATGGGTGCGTGGGCACAGGGATCTCTTGTTCTTCGTCGTTGGCCGTAGGCATCCAAAAAGACAGTCTTCCCTCATCGACCAGGGTCTCAGAGGCAAACGTCAGGATGTCGTCAAGCATAGCTAGGAAGCTGTAAGGCTTCTTGGGTGGGACGTAATCCGGGTTCCTGTTTTCGTCAGTACTTGTATCCATACTACGAGTACGGTGAGAGGCCACAGACTTTCCCATTGTCCTGCCTGCTTCGATCAGCCAAGGAGTCTTCTCAGGGTCCTTGCAGCCCAAAACCCTCAGTCCTTCTCGGACCCCGTAGGGGGGGTCAGAAACGATTCCATCCCACCATCGGCCTTTTCGCATTGGGGTGTGTGTCAAATCGGCGGAAAACACATCTCCGAGGCATGCTCCCAATCCATACTGCTCAAAGTTTCCTTGTAAGCTCTTCTTTCCACCCTCGCCTCGCATGCTTCGGCCGTCAATATCACTTCCCCATGACAAGGCTCCGAACTGGGAACATGCAATGGGGAACGAGCCTGTCCCGACGAAGGGGTCATAAAACAGCTTTCCAGGGGCAGCAAGGGCCATGTTGGCGGTTACCAAGGCAAGCTCGGAATCCATGCTCGTGGTGGAGATGTATTCTCGCTTCTTCAGGTCCAGCTTCATGATGAGATCTCGCGATGAGGTCGCTAGATACCGACCAAAGTAGATGGTCGTAGGGTCCGGGATCCCAAGAGGAACGCTGTCAAAGGGCCATGCCTCAAAAATGGAGAAGGTTTCGTTTGGGTTGGACATTTTAATAGGCCCATCAAAGCCTAAGAACCGGAATGAGTTGATGAGCTCAACCCTCTTGGTGTTGGAGCGGGTTCCTTGATATGGCTCCACGGCAAATTTGAAGGAGCATGTCTTGTACAGCTCCCAGAGGTGCGGTGTTCCTTGCTTCACGGCTTCGTGTACTTCTTCCAGTGTCGTTCCGGTGCCCCAGAGCTCATGGATAGACTGTGCCAGAATCGACCTCTGGATCAGACGCTTTGCCGCATCGGCTGAGGGTAGTTGCACAATACAAAATGGAGACTATTGACAGTGAGACTGGGAATCGGGTATCTTTCTGGGCAGACGTACATCTAGGCTATAACTCAAAACTTTTAAGTCAATATCCTGGACGATCGCCAGGGCCTCGATTTCGGGGAGTCGAAAGGACTCATGGACCTGTGCAAATTTGATGAGGAACTTCATGTTGCGCGACTCTGTTCCACTGTATAGTTGATTTGAAGGGGCGCACGATCAATTCACACGAGAAGAGAAGGTGGGGGGGGGGGAGGGGCAGTAATCAACCTCAAAACGACTCCATAGACTGAGAAATCCGAGTCGTCCCACTCCTCATATGGACTGCACAGTCTTTGTTTGGGAGAATCCGAAAGCAAGGGCAGATTCACACTCCATCGAGGTTGTGGATGGCTGTTGCAAGTTTCGTGACTCGGGTGGATGCAGGCAGAGAGAAACCCTCCCCTGGACGGGAAGTCTGCTCGTGGGTGTAAAAATATTCGCCGATGAAACCCCGGCCCGCGAGAAAGTTGATTTTCTAGGTTGTGTTCACTAGGTACGCACTCCACGATTCACCGGAATACTCTGAATTAACTGGTAGTAATTCCAATATTTCTTCGCTATACCATATTCTATTGAGTCTTGCTTCGCATATCTTCAGAAAATGTTTCCAGCGGCGGCGCCGTCCATATATCAGACACGAAAATGCTTTGTCACGTACGGCACCATGGGCCATGTCGACACCAAGCAGGCCCCTCAGAAAGGCAAGCCGTGGACGGCCATCAGATCGCAGCATTTCATACACAAGGTTCTATGTCCTCGAGGTTCTTTCAAGTCTCCCGGTCTAATTCAGCCATAGGTGGATTTAATCTTACCCGCAGAGGCTTACGAGTCGGTTTATCGGAAGGTCGTTGAGACTTGTCATCCACCTAAGCATTCTAGGGTGACCATGACACTCGGCGACATCCTCGAGGGGGATTTCTTTACTGAGTACATCAAAAAAGGTGTCTACTACGAGAACCATTTGATGGTAGAGGAACTTGATCACTAATATTGACGTTTAGGAAATGTCCTCATGCTCTCCGAGGGAAAGACAACGACGGGTAGTCTGTTCACGCTACACGAAGGTATGGGCCTAAGTCAAGCTTTCCAATCAGATATTTAACCAGAACTAGGCACCCTTAATATGTATCTTGACAAAGAAACCTATGAGCGAGCTGGACTCGTAGGCAAGCCGTATGGCGCGAAGGGTGGGAGGGGTTTGAGGCCTCGCTGGGGTTTGTCACCAAGATTCAGACGACTTCTACTATACTAAACGTCGACTCTAGTTGTTTCATTCGACCTTAGAAGCCCGACGATGCTACGTGGGAAGAAGGGGTTCGATCGATTGATCTATGCTTGCAAAAATGTCCTAACGCAATCGGCAACCTGGTTGTTCTGTAATGTTGCCGAATTTAGTAGGTCCCTACTTCAACTATAGGCATCCGACTCCTCGGAAGAGTTCTAACCTTCTCCAGCGCCCTCTCCAGACCCTTTGCAGAGATACTTCCCCACGGCCTTCACCTCCTCGCCCGGAATCACCCGAGATCTTGTCGCGCTTCAGGGCCAACTAGATATTCCCTCTGAGATCCTTGCCAGTGTTGATCGATCCGCACTTGAAGAGGCAGCAACGGAGTGCTACGAGTGGCTGTCACTCATCCGCCTTGGAAGTCCTCGCGTGGAGGCTGGGGATAATATCGATTCCTATCTTTCGAGATACCAGGTGCCAGGAGAGGCCGAAGGGACTATGACTGTATGCAAACTGAGCTGGCAGGGCCTCGTTTCTTCAAGTTGGCTTCACGGATTGCTCGTTTGCGCTGTCGCCACCTGTCCATCGGCGGCATGGTTCTCCCTGAGCGCAACTTGCTTCTCAAAGAGCGTTCCAGGCAGTGGTGACGAGGTTGTGGTTCTTCGACCTCCAGTAGCCGAAGCCAAGTACCTTATGTGGGAGACAAAAATATCAGAGTGATGGCTTAGTCCTGCTTCGATCGCACGCTCCGGCCATCACCAAGCCCCTCGCCCGTGATGGCTTCCTCGACGAGTTTACGCAAATCAGCCTGTCCCTGGGGAGTGTTGAAGTCGTCGCGCTGAGCCAACTCCTCAATACGTCTTCGAAATTCGGGGTCGGCCTCGCCAAGTACATCTTGGACCTGGTCCATCGCGCCGATGGTTACCGGCATGCCCTCTGGAGGCGAAGGGATCACCTCCGGCAAGATGGCTGCGGCAGTGGACTCGAGATCATCTCCTAGCTTAGCTTCGATCTTAGCTAGGTAGGCGGCGACAGCAGGGAAGTCGCCCTCAGCCTCAATCTTCTCTCTGGCTGTAAATCCTTCCGACCCTCTGTGTCTAATATTGGCCCCAAGTTCTTCGACTAGGACCTGGGCAGCATCTTCAGTCTCGACGACGAACAAGGCAGTCTCGTCATCCTCGTCCTTGAGGTCCACATCGACGTGGAATTCGCTGGCTAGCGCTCGGAGGAGGTCGAGGTGGTTGTAGCTGGCAGCAGCATGGACGAGAGAGTAACCGTGCTCATCTTGCGACGAGGCGAGTGCTGGGTTTTCTCGAAGGAGGGGCAGCAAGGCGGGGTTGTTATCAGCGGCCAGCAGGAACGGATTGGGGGCAGGCGCCATTATCAATTGAGCTTCTGAAGAGAGATGACTGCGGTCGGGGACTGTGGGGGGGGGGTGTCGATGGTGATGTTTAAGATAAACCGGAGTATTCGTCCTTGGTACCTAAAGTATGGAAAGTTGGGTCGTGTGTTGTGACTGGCAAGCACTAGGGTTTTTTTTTCTTTTTCTTTTTTCAGTCGGACATTCAGGGCACTTGGGCGGGTGCAAGAAGTTAGGATTTTGCTTCCTAAGAATACTTATATTTAAACATTCAACATATTAATAGGCCCCCTGGGCATATCAAGTACAATCGGGCTTCCCAGTTGTCATTCATGGAGGATTACCTTAGCCCCTGGCGAGGACAGGTGTCAGACGGCGTGACGTATTGTATTACCTTCGTGCTGGGTTCTGGTTAAGAGATTTAGGGTAACTATCTCCCTCATAAGCTAGTAGGTAGACATGCCACAAAGAATCACAAACGTCCACCCACCACCCCACCTTGCCCGCCTAGAAAGGATGACTCAAAATCGTCGAATCCGTAGGCTACCGAAGTCCCTAGCTTGATTACGGCGTCGCACGTCTTCATGTCAGTTCATTTCCCCTAGATCTGAGTCACACGGCGTCGTCAGGTTCAGTACATTCTACCGAAGGTCAGTAGGTAGGCAAGGTACTAGTAGGTAGGGTAGCCTGCATACTGTACAACAGGTACAGCCTGAGGCGCCCACACTTCGCATTTGGCTGGCCCCATCTCACTCGCACCTGCGCCATAGATCTATATAGTGACCGGGTGCTCTCCCAACAGATTCCTTTTCTCCTCGACTCCTGGTCAGACACTGGACGCCAAAGCTTCCCAGTCTCTCACCTATTTACGCTTGCGTTTGCCAAACAAAACAGCCGAACCCAGAAGCCAGGCACCGACATACACGCCCTTCAGCAATAGGATAAAAACCCGCCTTCCCTAGAAACGACTCTTTACCACAAGAGAAGGAGTGCTTGCAGAGTGAACTGCCTGTGCTGACTACCGCAGAGTGGGAAAGGGAGGAGACGGACTCGGTTTCGCATAACGCAGAAACAAGGGCATGTCTGCTCACTTCCACTCGTCTTGCCCACTTCTCACACTCCGCAACAGACACACCTGCAAACGAGTCACTTACAGTTATCAGTTATTCAGCGCTATGGCTGCACCGTATATCCCCCAGGATGTCCGGGAAGTGTCCAAGATGCTAGGCGCCCTGGAACTTGCTCGGAAGGAGAAACGTCGTGGGAGCGTCGCCGTCAAAAAGACGACGTTCGATGTCAAAGGATCCCAGGACGGTATCCAGGTTGACTCATGGAGGATGCAAGATTGGGACTACAAGCGGCGCGACTTACCTACTTACGCTCGCGGCCTCTTCACCACCAAAACGAGAAGAAACGAGCCTGAGATCGCAGTCAGAGGTTACGACAAGTTCTTCAACACCGACGAGGTCCACGAGACCAAGTGGTCCAACATTTTGACTAGAACCCAAGGCCCATTCGAGCTGACTCTCAAGGAAAACGGATGCATCATTTTCATCGCTGGCCTTGAGGATGACACTCTCATCGTTTGCAGCAAACACTCCACCGGCGACCGCAACGACATTACGGTTAGCCATGCCGGCGCCGGAGAGCTGCGTATCGAGAAGCAGCTAGCTGCTGTGGGAAAGACAAAGGCTGACTTGGCCCGGGAGCTACGTAAGAGGAACGTCACTGCTGTTGCCGAACTTTGCGACGACTCCTTTGAGGAACATATTTTGGCCTATACACCTGACAAAGCGGGCCTCTACCTTCATGGGCTTAACCTCAACCTTCCAGAGTTTGCTACCTACCCCAGTACGTTCGTTCAGGAATTCGCCGAGGAATGGGGCTTCATCAAGACCGGCCTCATAGTCATGGATGACATCCACAAAGTCAAGGCCTTCCTCGAAGAAGCTGCCGAGACTGGTGCGCACGATGGTCGAGACGTTGAGGGCTTCGTCATCCGCTGCAAAATGAGTCATGATCCTAACTCAGTCCCCTATCGCGATTGGTTCTTCAAGTACAAGTTTGAGGAGCCTTATCTCATGTATCGCCAGTGGCGAGAGTGCACTAAAGCTTTGATTGCTGGCAAGCAGCCTAGGTTCAAAAAACACATCGCGATTACCGAAGAATATCTGCTGTACGCCCGCAAACGCCTAGCAGCCGACCCCAAACTGGCCAAGGAGTACAATCTCAACCATGGAATCATATCTCTCCGTGATGACTTTTTGAACTTCAAAAACCTCAAGGGTTCTGACGCTGCGAACATGGAGGATGCCGATCCGCTGGTAATGACAGAGGTCACGAGAGATGTCATTCTCTGCCCCATCGCCACCATTGGATGTGGAAAGACAACCATCGCGATGGGTCTATCGTATCTTTTTGGTTGGGGCCATGTTCAAAACGACAACATCTCTGGCAGGGGCCGGCCCCCTCGGTTCACCAAAGAGGTTCTGGACCAGCTAAAGGACCACCCAGCCGTGCTAGCGGACCGCAACAACGCCCAGAGACACGAGAGAAAACAGATTGTTACCGATGTCAAGCTTCAACATGCCTCAGCCAAGCTCGTATGCCTCAACTTCAAACATGACGAGGAATACATTGACGAAATTCGGCGTATTACTCAGGAGAGAGTGATCGAACGTGGTGATAATCACCAGACAATTCATGCCGCAACGGACAAGGACAAATTCATTGGTGTTATGGAAGGATTTATCAACAGATTTGAGCCCTGCAACCCACACGCTCGCCCGGATGACGGCTTTGATGTGGTTATTGATCTTGACCCAACCGCGGGAAGTCGTCAAAATCTCGAAACAGTTGTCACACAGCTGAATAAACTTTTCCCAAATCTGGTCACGGAACTTCCTGGGCCCGAGAAACTGGACGCAGCGATTGAAGCGGCACTTGCCTACAAGCCCAACTTCAGACATGACATCCCTGACCGGGGCAAGAAGAGCGAGTCCAGCAACCAACAGGAGAAAGGGCAGCAAAAGTCTCAGAAAAAGAAGAAGCCACCACAGTTGGAGTATATGTCCGTTTCCGTCAATACACAGGAGGTCAACGCGTTGCTCGAGGAGGCGTTCAAGGGAACCAGCCCCGAGGTATCTCGCTTTTACATGCAATTGAAGCAGACGCGGCGTGTCCAACCCAGGTTCCACGTCACCTTGATGCATCGCGCGTCTTGCCACGAACATGCCGAGCTATGGCAGAGGTACTCGACCCTGCATTCTGAAGCTGCAGCAACTGGTATCGCTGAAGCGATGTTGGGGAACTGTGATGTTCTACTGGAACGGGTAATAATCCTTTAAACTCTCCGAACAGGATCGTGCTGACATTGCGCAGGTTGTGTTTGATGACCGGATTATGTCAATAGTTGTGCGGCTCATAGATCAAGATGGCAACTGGGAGTGTGTCAACCGCGTGGCGCACATAACCGTTGGAACCCGGGACACGTCTATAAAACCGAAAGAGAGCAACGACTTGCTCGCAAGGTGGCTAGAGATGGGTAGCGCCGAGACGAACATTCACGACATCGTGTTTGAGAAGAAGCCTACGCTAAAGGGCAAGGTGCTTGGGGTGTCATCCAAATAGGACGAATAACATGTCATGTAAATGGATGGGACTGTGAGCAGATTGGCCAATCTAGGTAGCTGAAGCATTACTCCGAGAAAGACGTCAATAGATTGGCCAAATGCATCCATATGACGGCGACCGATTTTCCTGGCGAGCTCATTAGAAGACCGAGGTCAAGACTCAGGGATAGGGCAAAGCATGAGGCTGGAGGCACTGGGACGCTTCTTATGCCGGGAATGAATTGACATGTGAAGAGAAGCGGGCGATAACTGATGAGGGGGGGCGGATATATGTTTGGTGGCATATATGGTTAATTCACTTTTCGCTGGAAAAGCAGCGCCTGATGTTTAATCAGACACGACTGAGTCAAATATGAGAAATGAGCCTCCGGTACGTGTAGGCAATCACGGTTAAGGACTGGGATGTATTCATCCAGAGGCAACGATTTTTTGTGGCCGATCTAAGCGGTATCGTACATCCATGAGTCAAAACGGGGTATTACAGTTGTGAATAAAGAAGAAAAAAAAACTCGATGCAAGACTGGCTACGTCTCATCATAGGTCACTCGTCGTCGAGAAACCGACTTGCTAAGCGCCCAAAAAAAGGCACCTCATATCTAGATGCAACATCAGTCAGAACCCACTCATGGTAACGGGTCAGTTCACAGGTACATACCTATCCAGGATCTCGGCATCTCGATATGCCCTCAATGACAAGGCAGTGATGAGAGCCAGGTCACCAATGAAGAAGAACCAGCTCAGAAAAGTTGACCAGGCGAAGATGAGGTGAAAGACCATGATGGCTGTGAATAATAGCGCCGACTGCCAGGCATGAAACCTAGTCCACGAGCATTTAGCTTGCTGTCCAGTTAAGGTGGCGCAAGAGGAAACTAGGAGCGAAGGGAGGCCTTGTATAGCTCTCACCGCGTCATGGGAAGGGGGGAGTCATCTCGTTAAACGCTGACCTAAACGTACCTCACATAGTCGCTATTCCGCTCCAACATCAACAAGACAATTGCGCCCAAAGGCGGCAAGACCAGGTAGGCTAGGCAGGCCTCGTAGTCGAGTCGCATGCCCAAGCTTGTGTCGAATTCGCTCACTTCGGCGGCGGGATATGCGCCGGGCATTGTGCTTGCGGCCCCAAATGCCCTGGCATCTGTCCCAGCAGCCCAGTCACTGCCCTGGCCATCAAAGCCAGTCCATCCTCGTTGCGGCTGAGGGTGTTGGAGAGGCGGTGGAGATGCGACGGGTGAGAACGATCGTCTGGCGTCATACGAAACTCGCGGGGAGGCGTACTCAGGGGATGCTACGCGGCCATGCTCGGGCGGGGAGGACTGGTACGGCGCGAAGTCCATGGTTAGGATGCAAATGAGTGATTAGCTTCGGCTATCGGGGATCGAGCATGCCCATGCAGCCTAAATCGCTTGGTATGGGGCAATCGAGGAGCAATCGCCGTGAACTGGTAAGCTTGAAGAGGAACGAGGCAATCGCTGTATCGCACGAGTGTTTGGTGGTCGCCGGTCAGTGTTGCCTCGCTGCCGTGGTACGAGTCGTCCAAGAGGAACGGGTGGTGGTCGCGTCGTGAGCTCGAGGGTTCGATATACAGTGTCGCCGATATGGAGTATGTCTGTTCAAGAGTATAGGGAGGAGTGAGCGGACGAGGAGTAGACGAGTAGAAGACCGCCGGATGGAGAGGTAGGAAGGAGGGCTGCTAGAGGTTCGCGTTGACGATGGCGATCCCACCTGTGATGTTGAGGATGCACGACAGCTTGGCACCGAGCTCACTTTCCATATCATGGGAGCCCCTGGCGCCACACGTAAGCACCTTCCTTTGCCTTTGGCACCTCCCCGAAAGGGCCCAATTAGGTACCCCGGGCAGCTGCTACAGCCACTACGGCTACGGCGGAGCTTACGGGGCTGTCAACGGGAGTGTCGACCAGCGGCTGGTCCCCTAAGTACTGTGCCCTATCCATTGAAACATCCACGATCCATCCATTGTCAGTCCATGTCCACGGCACCACGTACACCAACTTCAGTCTCCAACTTCGTACGTGCATTCCCTGACGAGTAATTAGAGGAGAGTACGTTTGGCCGAGGGCGTTGTAGTTAGGCTAGTCGCAGCAGGCAGAGTTGCCTCAAGGGGACGAAGAGCTTCGGTTGAGTGTAAGATCTCGTGTTCAATGGTGGTGCTCGACCTTCCATGCTGTTCGTACATGTACACATAGCTACAATGGGTCCCTCAGCGGGAACCTTATCTATACACCCACCTAAATGTCACAGATTCAAGTCTACTGTTCCCCCTTCTGCTATCAATCCTATTCCTTGCCCTCCTCTGCTAGCTGTATCTTGCGGCCTTCCAGGGCTAGCCACAAGCTCTTGCTGCCGCCTTCCACGGCGTTGGTGATACCCAGACCAGCGCCTTGGAGGATTTCAATAAGCTGTGCCCGCAGCCCGTCCATGCCTCCCTGGATGCCACCAACCCAGTTGATGCCCGCCTTGTCAAAGATCTTGTCCTCAATCCGGCCTCCCACCAGCAGAAGCTTGGACAGCCCGTTTTGGCAGATGGGGTCGTGGAAGCCGGGGCTCCTCTTTCTCGTCGGCGCGGGAAACTGTCCCGGAACAGGGGCAAGCACACTGAGTGCAGCAGCGACGTGGGTCGGCGATACGGCGGGCAGCACGAGTGCGGCAATGGGTCCAACCAGGAGTGGTTCGATCTGTGCAAACGCTGAGTCCGTAGGGATGTCGGCATCCTTAACAGCTTCGTACGCAGCCTCGGACAGATCGTGAACAATAGGTCCACGGGAGGTTCGTGCAGTGTTAGCTGACGCCGCCGCAGCCTCTGGGTTATAGAACTCGACAATTTTCAGAGCCACACTCAACATGTTGGTTCTCAGGACCTGCAACTGGACTAGAGGCGTGATATCAAGCGCGGCCCCCGGGGCGGAATTAGGCGGAGGTACTTCGAGTAGGACCTTCTTCAGCTCCCGTCGCACAGCGGCCCATTCAATGGCCGTCAAGTTGCTGTGCTGGAAGAAAAGAATCAAGGGAGTGGTGCGAAGCATTGACGTATAGGTTCGAATCAGCTGGCTTTTTCTCGTCTCAACTGGTCGAGCACTGGGAGGTTTCGTCGAGGGTGTGTAGTCAACGGGTGGGCGGACAGCGGACACGGCCGCAGACTGTTTCCCGGAGGTTGAGATGGTGCGAAGCGTGAGAGCCCATGATTTTTGGGGTAATGCCGATTCCCTGCGCAATTGGCGCAGACAGGGCGACGCAGTTTGGGATATTCGTGCCGCCATTGTTTCTAACCTTCGAAGAGAAACATTATCAGTCGCCGTTTATTTACCCGAGGACTATCAGCTTACCTGGTTGCGAGATGGTTGCTCGTCTCACACCGCAGTCGAAAATTCCATGAGGATCTCGCGCCAGCTATTTACCCATGATCGATAACCACTTAAAAGGCCCGTGCGCTCGGAACAAATCACCGCCGTCCCCCGGCGGCTACGTACCTGCCAGGGACCATGGGCCGTGGCCGAGCTGTGCTGTGCTTTGCCAGCCAGGCTGATTACGCGCGACCTGACTGCCTACTGGAAGCTTCACCCTCGCTGCACTTGAAGCGTCGAACAGCCTCACGCCTTCACCCCATACTCTTCCTCCCCTCAACATCCACCCCGCAAACTCATCGCTTCCCTTTATAGTCCATTTAGTGGCTCTATTCCACATCCTGCGAAGCCTTACCGCCCGCCGCACTTCCCACCATGTCGACTCTTGAAGAGCTCGAGGACCTCGATCGCAGAGAGAAGGAGGACAAGAAGCGAGATGGCGACGACAACAAGGACCAGAAGAAGGGTGCAGACGGCGATGCGGAGATGAAAGACGCCGAAGAGGACGATGATGACATCCTCGATGAGGAGATCCTTGGACTCAGCACACAGGATATCCAGACGCGGAAACGACTACTCGAGAACGATTCCCGAATCATGAAGAGTGAGCTCTCACGGTTATCACATGAGAAGGCTGCCATGGGCGAGAAGATCAAGGAAAACCTGGATAAGATTGCCAACAATAGGTAGGTTTTCATCATCCTCGACTGACGGGGGGGGCTTATTGCTAACCCATCCCCAGGCAACTTCCATACCTAGTAGGAAACGTCGTTGAGCTACTCGACCTGGACCCGACCGCCGAGTCGTCCGAAGAAGGCGCCAATATCGACCTGGATGCGACCCGAGTGGGCAAGTCTGCCGTCATCAAGACCTCTACTCGTCAAACAATCTTCCTCCCTCTCATTGGTCTGGTGGATGCCGACAAGCTCAAGCCCGGCGATCTCATTGGTGTCAACAAAGACTCATACCTTATCCTGGACACTCTACCCGCTGAGTACGATAGCCGTGTCAAGGCGATGGAGGTTGACGAGAAGCCTACGGAGCAGTATACGGACGTCGGTGGATTGGACAAGCAGATCGAGGAGCTGGTCGAGGCCATTGTATGGCCCATGAAGGAGGCCGAGCGATTCAAGAAGATTGGCATCAAGGCCCCCAAAGGTATGTCGAACT
Source organism: Neonectria hederae (assembly GCA_003385265.1). Lineage (NCBI taxonomy): Eukaryota > Fungi > Ascomycota > Sordariomycetes > Hypocreales > Nectriaceae > Neonectria > Neonectria hederae. The sequence continues at coordinate 15,642 of QGQB01000146.1, forward strand.
GATGATTACGTAGACCAAGATTAAGCTAACGTGCAATCCAGGTGCTCTCATGTACGGCCCTCCCGGTACTGGCAAGACCCTGCTGGCAAGAGCTTGTGCGGCCCAGACAGATGCCACCTTCTTGAAGCTAGCGGGACCTCAACTGGTCCAGATGTTTATTGGTGACGGCGCCAAGCTCGTACGAGACTGCTTCGCGCTGGCCAAGGAGAAGGCGCCAGCCATTATCTTTATTGACGAGCTGGATGCCGTTGGTACGAAGCGTTTCGACAGCGAGAAGAGCGGTGACAGAGAAGTCCAGCGAACCATGCTGGAACTTCTGAACCAGCTCGATGGTTTCGCGTCTGACGACCGCATCAAGGTTTTAGCTGCTACCAACCGTGTCGATGTGCTCGATCCCGCTCTGCTGAGATCTGGTCGATTGGACCGCAAGATCGAGTTCCCGCTGCCCAACGAGGAGGCACGAGCTCAGATTCTCAAGATTCACTCCCGCAAGATGAAGGTCGCCAGCGGGGTCAACTGGGGCGAACTCGCCCGGAGCACCGATGAGTTTGGTGGTGCGATGCTGAAGGCGGTGTGTGTGGAGGCGGGTATGATTGCCCTGCGGTTAGGCAAGAATAAGATTGGACACGAGCACTATGTCGACGCCATCGCGGAAGTACAGGCCAAGAAGAAGGACGTGAGTATTGAATCGGCTAGCAACATGCTTGTGAACACTTTGCTAACTAGGATGTGCAGACTGTCAACTTCTATGCTTAATTTCAGGAATGTCAGCATACCAGGCCCCCGGAACAGGATCAGGGTGCTGTTCGGGAGGGGCGGGTATTGGCGTAGAATAGAAGAAAAGACGGAATCCGTAGACAAATGTAACACTATTAGTGGCAGGGCTCCCTTCCACCATCGATCGCGAAATCAAGGCGGGTGGGTGACAGGAACACTATGAATAGAGCCCAAACAATACTACTTCGTAGTCTATGCATCAAAATCAGTCGTGATATGGTGGTTGAGATTGTCGATCACGGTAGCAAGTAGCTAGCCCTTTGGCTGAAGTCATTATTGTGGGTATCCTGGGTATCCTGGGTATTCAGTCATTCAGTCAATTCGTCGCCAGTTGTGTAACATGTGAAAAGCAATGTATAAGCTATCATGACAGCACTTAACGGCCACCAGTGTTTGCTAGTGGTTTGGTGCGGCGACGCATACCTGCACCAGGGCCAGTGCGCAATGTCACGTGGGCTTATTTGCACCGGCCCCGGTACAGGTATGCGTTGCCGTTTAGTGCCCTGGGGTTAGTTAGGTAAGCGTGTCGTCCCGTTTAGGAACTCAGCTTGAGCACTCTGCACCTCTCAACCACTAGATATGCATAGAGTACGTCATCGTGGCACGTCCAGGTTGGCTACCGTTTTCAAGGACATCGCTATGATGAATGACGATCTCGATGATGCTGGGGCTAATTACCGATGACGACGGTGGTGATGAGGATGATGAGACTTGCTCCGCCCTTGGGTGGCCTACCTCTGGTCTCAACGAGGTCGGCAGCCACTCCAAGCAGTCAGTTCAGCGCCCTCCCGGGAGCTTTCAGGTTTGCAACCAGCTAAAGAACAAAGACAGTGTCTGCCTAGTACGTAGGTAGTACTGGAGGTAGCACCTGCACTTGCCGTTGTTTGATCAAATCACCGTCGAGGAAGGTTCCAGCCACTCCAGCTCCAGTGACGTTATTGATTCCTCTGCTGTGGCTCGCCTCCGTCCAACTAACTGTTTTTCTTCAACATCGCTTCACTTCCACATTCCTCCTCCTCCATCCTACCCTCCTCCACTTCTCCCACTTCAACCAACGAAACCCCCTTCCTCCCAACTTTCACTTCTTTCCTAACACATCTCACACCAAGCCTCGCCCTACCCGAGCACCTTTACCACATCCTCTCTATCACGCACCTGGCTCACAGCAGCCCGCGCAATTCCAACGATGAGGTTCCTCAACGCCATTCTGGCTGTAGCGGTGTCTACCAACTGCGTCACCGCCAGCACCTGGCTCCCCGGTTCCAAGACTTGTAGGTCTATCTTGAACATACTTAACACCGCTTGAAACCATACTGACAGGGATCGCAGTATACAATAAGTGGCATGAGACCGAGCTGGAGCGCTGGCTCTCCGACCACGACATTCCATACCCTACCCCCGCCGATCGCAAGGATCTAGAAACACTCGTTGAGAAGAGCTGGGAGGATTATGCCGTTGCTCCATACAGCAGCTGGGATACAGCCGACCTGAGCGCCTACCTTCAGGCCAAGGGAAAGGAAACACGGGATGACGCTGCCGCCACACGAGATAGCCTCGTCTCTCAGGTCAAGGCCAACTGGTATGAGAGCGAGGAGAATGCCTACCAAGGTTGGGCCAGCGTCAAGGACTGGATTCTGGACACATGGACCGATAGTCAGCTCAAGGCATTCTGTGACAAGCACAGCATTCCAGGTATGCGTGTTCCCACATGGGGCTTTCTACCCCAAGCTCTACGTCATCTCATTGACCATTTCCAAGTCCCTCAGCCTCGACACCGTGATACGCTCCTCCAGAAGGCGCGATCCAACTACGAGACAATCGCCAAGAAGGCAGACCAGGCCACGTCCTATCCAGGTAACTGGCTATACGAGACTTGGACTGAGTCTGATCTCAAGGGGTGGCTCGACACCAATGGGTTTCCAGCCCCTCAGCCCACCACCCGCGACAAGTTAATCGCCTCCGTCCGCCGCAATTCGCGTCTCGCCTATCTCAGGGCTCAGGACCAGGCTGCCAGTGCAACTGCCAGTGCTCAAGCTGCTTATGCGACGCTCACTGACATGATCATTGATGCCTGGGGCGAGTCTCAGCTCAAGGAATTTTGCGACAAGAATGGCATTTCGGTTCCTCAAGGTACCAAGGCCAACGAGCTCCGTGCTCTTGTTCGAAAGAACCGTGCTTCGATTCTTGGTGATAACGTTGCTGGCCAAGCTTCTTCGGCATTTGGCGCTGCCACCTCAAACGCGCAGAACCAGTACGCCAAGGCAACAGACAGTGCGTCCCTGGCTGCTCAAGACATTTTCAACCAGGCGGTTTCAGCGTGGTCCGACACCAGACTTAAGGCATACCTCGATGCTCGTGGCATCCCCGTGCCCCAGGGCTCCAAGAAGAACGAGCTCGAAGCTCTGGTTCGCAAGCACTCTCACCAAGCAGCTTCAGGATGGAGTGCTTGGACCTTCGACGACTTCAGTTACGACAACCTGAAGAAATATCTCGTCCAAAATGGAGACGCCGTGGCCAAGAAGGCCGCTGAAAAAAAGGATTCTACTCGTGACGAGCTTGTCAGTGCCGCACAATCTGCTTATTCTTCGGCGTCCACGGCTGGAGGCGCCGATTACGCTTCGGCCACCCTCTACATTGCCTCCGTCACGGAGGCTGCCAAGCAGCATACCTTCGACACTTGGTCCGAGTCGGATCTCAAGGCTTATCTCGATAGCTATGGCATCCCCGTCCCCCAGGGATCTAAGCTGGACGATCTGAAGTCCCAGGCTCGAAAGCAATCGACCTATTTCAAATACGGCACCTCATCCCCTGGAGGCACACTACTTGCTAAGCTCGGCGAGAGCGCTAGAAACGGATGGAACTGGGTCACAAACCAGTTGAGCCTGGGTAGTGATGCCGCCCAGCAGAAACTTGTCGAGACCGGGGAAGAAGCCCAGGCAAAGGCGAAGCAAGTCAAAGAGGACCTGTGAAGGTGTTCCCCGCACACACCTCGGGGCGGTTGGTACAGGGCGCGCACCTAAAAGAGCTTTACAATTGATTCAAATGGACGGAACAGGCAGGCGGGTTGACGCCAATTAGCTCTCGTTATCGGTTAATGTTTCGTTGTGGTGGCCCATACCAGAGATTTTATGAAACTCAGTCATAAGTTAATTCGTACGTGTGGATATTTTAAATGTGATGAGCCTCGTGCTAGCCTACCACTAAAACAACATCTATGCTGAGTAGAACATATTTAGCACTCCAAACACTGATTTTAATCGGGACCATGCCGGGGATTTGATGTGATATAACGTGTGACACTTTTTCTCTATGAATCCTAACGCCATGTCCCGTTCACTTGCCTTGAAGCTAGAACGTAGTGCAGTTACCACTCTTACCCCTGATCTGATTCTCGATTCAAAGTTACACCCGAATTCCTTATGCCCACAGTCTGCAAGTTCCGTCCGCGCCGGCACTAATGCACCATGCCTGCTTCGGGTGCCAGTCGACATCGAGGACTCCCAATTTGTTAACCACCTTGTGTCCCCTTAGCACCTTGACCGGGACTATGGTGGCGTTTTCCATCAAGTCACTGACGACCTTGCCGTGGAAAATCTGGAGAGTTCCATCGTCGCTTGCATCTGCAAAGAGTGGCAAGCCTCTATGGTACTTGACAGCTCTGACGGCTTCTGCGTGGAATCTCATTGTCTTGTACGGGCGGGACGAGAGGTCGAGGTCGTGCCAGAGCAATCTTCGGTCGTAGGAGCCCACGATGAGATTATCGCCGCCAGGATGCACATCAAAGGAAGATATCCAGCGGGCACCTGGCTGGATCGCTTTTACGAGCTCCTGCCTCTGCAGGTCGTAGCATCGAATCATGCGTTGAGTCGCAACAAAGAAAAGTGGTCTGGACGGGTGGAACTGCGCCGTCTGGGCCAGGCCAGGCAGACGCCGGAAAGGAATTTGACTCAGGTGCTTGGAGAGAGTGTGGATGGCAACAGAGCTCCGTTGTCCAGTCGGTGACACCGAGCAAAGAAAATCGCCACGCCTATGCCAACTGATGACCTTGATGACAGACCGTACGGTGGCCTTCAAGAGAACACCCGCATCCTCTAGCTTGGTTCCTGGCCTCGACCACTTCGCAGGAGGCTCCTTGTTGGAAGCAGCGGTGTTGGCAGATTGAGCACCGTTGGTAGCGTATCCAAAGCCAGCATCAAGAGCCTCTCTGCTAGCCTTCTCCGCAACATCACTCGCAAAAGATGGAATCATGAAGAAGAGATCCTCGCCCGCTGCCGCTGCCAGAATGAAGGTTTCTTTGTTCGGTCGCCATCGGACCATGTTGACCGGCTCTTCGCTGCTGAGCTTGACAGTCCATTCCTGATGGCCATTAAGTCCCCAAACGCGGACAGTCCCATCATCGCCTCCCGAAGCCACCCATTCTCCGTCAGGACTAAACGCCACAGTCCGAACACGGCCCTCATGACCGCGGAATATCGTCTGACCTAGCGTGGGGAATGGCTTGAGGTCTTCGGGGCGGGGCAATTTTGGCAGAAGCGAGTTCGGGTCGATGTTGAGCCGGTTCTTTCGCACTCGGGGGGCCAGGTAAAGGTCCAGGCATCTCTCGAATCGCTCCTTAACAAACTCGCCATAGCCGGGCACCTTGCGGAGGGAATCGAACTTGGCAGGAAGATATTCCTTCTCCCTTTCTTCCGGTTCCATGTTCTTCCAGGCTTCCTTCTCCTCCTCTGTCGGCAGATACTCCGGTGGGGGGTTGTAGCTCAGGTCGTAGCCAGGAGGAGCGAGCTTGGGGGCTGGGATGTTCATAACGTGTGGCTCTTGGGGTTCCTCGTTGGCCCAGACGTCGTAATAGGTTTCATCCTTCTCATCCTCCTCTCGTTGCCGTTCCTCGCGCGGCTTGTACGGTAATATCCTCCCCTCCTTGATCGCACGAACCATCTTAGCTACTCGTTTGGCCTCATGCTTTGAGGGCACGAATCGCCGTTTGGGCTCCGGGGCTGCGCTGAGTGGCATCTTCTCCTCAATACTGGTGAAGTATGGCACCATATCCTGAAGCGAGTTAGTAGGTAGACTTCTTTGCTTTATGCCATATGGTAGAGCATGGGTGCGACTTACTGCGTATTGATCATAGCCCTCCTCTGGGACTTCGGCCATTTGGAGGCGGCGGAGGAGCTCTAGTTCATCCTGGCTGAGGTTCAACGGTTTTCCCGTTTCCGGGTCAGTCAGGCCAGTCCATCCCTTCGGAATCTCGATACTGTCCAGGAGGGCATCCAGGGCTTCGCCAGTGGCCGGCCGCATAATCTTTTTACCGTTGATATCATAGCCGATGTGCGGGTACGAGTCGTAGAAGGACAGGGGGATGTTTCCGATGGTGTTGACCTGTCCTTGGGCATCCGAGTCGTCGCTGTCGTAGACAGGATCTACCTCAGCATATTCGTATCGCTCCCGGCCGTTGGCATCTTTGACGACGCGATAGTTGGGTTCATCAGCTTCGCCATCGACGTCTCGAGTGTCCCAACGCCCGCCTTCGTTCTCTGACAAGCCATCCTGGCTAAGCGCGTCGTTGTCTTCGTCATCGTCCTCGTCTTCGTCATCCTCTTGTGCAGAGTCGTCGGAAATTGTGTCCTCCAGTTCACTGCCCTCAGGCCCAGACTCATCGTCGCTCTGGGACAACACACCGTCGAGCTCAATGTCTGCAAGCTCGTCTTCAGGAACAACGACCTCTGAGAGGCCTTTCCGTTTGCGGGAGGACATAATTGGCGCCATTAGAGATGAGTAACAAGGTGCTGCGCCAACAAAATGTAACGACACCAACTGCGACTAGAGATTGACTTTTTTTTTTCTCCTCTGGTCTTGGACAGAAGAAAAGTCGGGCCTAAGCTATTCTGCCCGTCTTGGCACAAAGGCGGTGAAGGTGGGGTTTACAGGACTACTATATATTGCCTTGAGTATGCTAAGCTGCTAAAATTATACCAGGAGCTATGTTAACCTTGTTTAGTTAGACTACTATAAAGGCTAGTAACTAGTAATACTAGTAATTTAAATTAAGCTAGGTTTTTTAAAAGCTTAACTTAGAAATATCTAATTTAACTTATAATAGAATAAATTAACTTAAATTAAAATTTATTTATTTAATTTAAATATAAGAAAAACTTATAATAAGTAAACATTTAATAATTACTTTTATTATACCTTAGTTAGTAATATAGAACTAATTATGTTAAAAGGAATTATAAAGTAAATAGTATTAAGAAGGAAAGTTTTTACTTATATAATTAAAATACTTTAAGCTTAAGAATAGAAATATAAAGTAATAATTTAATAATCTTTTAAAATAGTATATATAAAATACTCTTTCTATATATACTAAGTTTTCTATTGAAAATTTATTAAAAAGTATTAAGAGAAACTAAAGAAGTTATTTTTATTATTAAGATATTAATAAAGGCTTTTTAAGCTTTTTTTTATAATCTTTTATAAAACTTTCTAAAGATAGTTTTAATTTCTATATAAATAGTTTTTATTCTTATTATTTTTATTTCCCTTAGTAATTTTATAATAAATCCTTAAAATAAAAAAGAAATATATTATTCTTAATATATTTCTTAGAACTTTATAAAACTATTTATAATTATAATATTTATTATAAAATTATATTTATTAAATATTAAGTTTTTCTATATATTATTATTTTCTTAAGTATATAATATATATAATATATATAATATAATATATTTAATTTAATTTATTTATATATTATAAACTTAAGAAATAAATAATATTTTTATTCTATTTAAATATAAGAAAAGTCTAAAATAAATACAAGCTTATATTCCTTTTATAATAAGTTTAAATAAACCTTTTTATATTAGTATAATATATAAATAAATAATTCTTTATATTAAAATTAGAATTATTTTACTTTTTAAGAATAAAAAAAGAATAAAAAAAAAAGAAAAAAGAAAAAAAAGAAAAAAAAGAAAATAATAGAATTTAATCTTATAATAAATATATATTAATTATATATAATTTATATTAAAAAAGCCTTAGGAAAAATTAAGTTATAAAAAGTCTTAAGAGAGAATAGAATTTTAATTAGTTTTCTTAAAGTATATAGTAAACTATTTATCTTTATACTTATAAAAATAGTAAATATAAGTATTATAATTAATTACTTCTTAATTTATTTTTATTCTATAATTATTATAATTATCCTTAAAGCTAATAAAACCTTAGTATAATAATAAATTATATTAAAATAATAATTAATATCTTTATTTAATATAATTAGTAAAGTTATTAAAATAATTATTAAGTAATATATTATAATTATAATAGAAATAAAGAAATTATTACTTCTAAAGTAAATAGATAATAAACTAAGGAAATCTATAGAATTTACCTTAATAATAATTATTAAAGTAATATATATAGTATAAAGTTAATATAGTTTTACTTTTCTCTTATAATTTAATTTTACTAAAGTCTTTAATAGAATAAACTATAAATAGTTTATTATAATTTTATAATAAATAGAATTCTTAAGATAATTCTTAATATAACTTATTAATTACTTTATAATATAATTAATATACTTTTAATTTAATAAATAAATATTTAATCTTATTAAAGTTTAAATAAGTATACTCTAAGGATTTTCCTTATTATTAATACTATTTATTCTCTTTATAGTTAATTTCTATAAAGCTTTAAATAATATCCTTAGGATAATAATTATTAGATTTATAAATAATATTAATCTATTTATATTTAAATATAATATAAAGGAAATATAAACTTAGCTTAAAATTACTTAAGAAATATATAATAATTAAGTTTAAATTAATAAAATAATCTAAGAATTAAATAAAGTAAAACTTTTTTACTTTACTTAGAAATATATAATAAATTAAATATAGATTTAGCTTAAAAACCTAATAATAATATTAATTAAATTATATAAATTCTTTAGATTTTTTCTTTATTATAAACTTCTTTAAAGACTTTATATTAAATATTTTAAAAGGAAATTAAAATATTAATAATAAATCTTTATTATAATTATTATAAATGTATAAAAAGTTAATTTTAAAATAATAAAATTAATCTATATATAGATTATAAAATTTATAATAATCTATAGTACTAAAGTATATTATATTTTAATTATTCTAAAGAGAAAATCCTAAGGAATTATATATATATTTATAGTAAAATAAACATAGAACTTATATATAATAATAAGAATTTATAAAATTAAATTAACTTACTTTTAAGAAATAAAATTAATTATTCTTCTCTTTAATATATATTTTAATAAACTTATTATTTAATTTTATAATTATATAAAAAAATAGACAATTATACTCTTTATAAAGACTATTATTATTATAATTATAAAGTAAATCTATTATAATTAATAATAAAGATTATAATAATAATTATAATAAGAAATTAAAGATTAGTTTAAAAGTTAATTTCCTTATAAAAAATAAGAATTAACCTTAGGAATTATTAAAGATTATACTCTATCTAAATAAATTATATAATAAATTTAACTTTAAAATAAAGTAAGGAAATACTAAAGGATTAATTACTTTAAACTTATAGAAATTTACTTTTCTATTAATAAGAAGAAAATCTTATATTTATATTAAAACCTTAATAAATATTAAAGCTTTATATTTATATAATTAAAAATAAGAAAAATTAGCCTAAGAAATTTCCTTTTCTTAAGAAATATATTTAATATATTCTTATTATAATACTTATATAGAATTAATAAAAGAATATTTAAATATATTATAATCTTTTACTTAAGATTTATAAAATAATATAATTACTTTATAAGTTTATTATAAAATTAATAAAAATTAAAATATTAATTATTAAAATATAAAATAATATAACTATTTATTTATTAATTCTTAGATTAATACTTTATTTTATATTATAAGTTTATTTATTAAATCTATAATAATTATAATTATAATATAAAAATAAAATATAAACTTATAAAGTAATAAACTAAAGTTTATAGTTTTTAATTAGAAATAATATATTTTTACTTTAAATACTTTTTATTCTTTTTATAGAAAAATAAAATATATTTATAAAAAGCTATAAAGAATAAAAAACTAATTTAATTATAATAATTACTAATTTAATTAAATCTTTTAATTTTTATATTAAATTTTTTAAGTTTATAATATTAATCTATAGATTTATTTTAACTTTATATTTTTATTATTTATTATTTAATTTTATTTTATAATTTTATTATTTTTAAAAAAAGAATTTCTTTTTTATTTTTATTTTTTTTATTAAATTCCTTAAGGATTCATAATTTTATAAGCTTAGAAATATAACTTAATAAAATAAAAATTAAAATTATAATAGACTTAAGATACTTAAGTATTTTAATAATATAATTAATTTAATTAATTAATATATTAAATTAATTAATTAATATATTAAATTAATTAATTATTAAGCTTATAATTATTAGTATAAATATAATATATATAGATTTAAATATTAAATTCTTTCTTTAATAAATTATATCTTTAAGTTTCTTAAGTTTTTTTTTCTTTTTATACTTTAATTAATTTATATTTATATTATAAATTTAATTTATATTTATTTTATTATTTTAATTTATATTTATTTTATTATTTTCTTTTTTATATTAAAAAGTCTTTATTAAAGCTTAAATAATAATAATAATAATAAATAATAAAACTTTATAAATTTTATATATATATATATATAAATTATATAATTTCTTATTATTATATTTATTTATTCTTAATAAAGATTAATTATATTATTTCTATTTATATATATAATATATATTAATTATTCTTATTAATCTTTTATATACTTAGTTTCTATTTACTATAGACTCTAATTAATCTCTAAAATACATTCTAATACTAGAATTAGAATCCTTATATATATATAACCCTAAGTATAATAGTATATTAGAATTATAGTAATAATACTAATATACTATTAATAGCTATTAACTTAGAAGTATATAGACTAGAATAAAATTAATATAACCCCTTAGTAAAAGCTAGCTAATATATATAGAGTAAAAGCTATAAACTTACTATAAAACTAATTAGAATACTAATAAATAATATAGAAAAAGAAATATATAATACTATTACTAGAATTATTCTTTCTATATCCCTTAATTAAGTTTAGTATATTATCTAGACTTATATTTCTATATATAAAATATAAGTATATACCTTATATAAGGAAGATACTTTACCTAACTATAAATTATCTCTTAAAGAGTAAATTATAATAAAGATTACTATTACTTTTACTATTATTATAAATATAGCCTTTACTATAGCTTTAGTCCCTAAAAGGAATAGACTCTTATATATATTAATTATAGTATAAAACCTTATACTCTTAAGCTATAAAAGTACTAAGTAAATAACCTAAAGCTATATTAAATATAAAGTTATAATCTAAATAAAAAATATATTCTTTAATATTAATAGCTATATACTAAAAGATACTATTATAGTAACTAATTAAGCCTATAATAATACTAATATTATTATAGTAAGAAAGTTCTTAAGTAATAATATAATTTTTATATTCCTTACTATAGATAAAGTATATACTATTTATACTAAAGATTAAGTTACTAAGATATTTAGTAATAATATAATTCTTTCTTCCTTAATATTTATTATAATAGTAAAGAGGGTTTAATTTATATTTATTTCTAATAATATTAATAAGCTTATTAAAGAAATAACTTAATTAAATAAACTAAATATCTACTAAGTAAAGAAATAGAAGATTAATAGACTTAGCCCTAGTATAAAAACAAATCTAATCCTATATATTAACTTTATTAAAAAAGTTAACTATTTATATAATAATAGCTTATTACTTAATATATAATTATATAACTATAAGCCCTTTAATAAGGGATTTTAATTTACTTAATACTATAATTACTTTAAATTTAAATACTTAGCTTAAAATTATAAATTAGCTTTAATCTATAGATAATATAAAGGTATAATATATACTAATAGAAAAGAATACTTAATAGAATATAAAGAAATCCTATTAAATTATATCTTCTATAAAGGTAAATACTTAGCTTAGAGTTAAGATTACTTTATTATAGCTTTATACTAAGCTTAAGCTAAGGAAGAATACTTAGATAAATCCTTCTACTTCTAAGAATATACTATAACTAAATTAACTATAGCTTAGGAACTCTTACTCTCCCCCCCCTAATAATCTAACTCTTATAATCCCTATCTCTAAGGAAGCTTAGAAGACTCTCTAAATTAATAAATAGATAATATATAATAGTTATTAACTAAGCCCTAACTTAGACTTATATTCCCTATATACTATTCTCCCTCTTAATAATTATATTAGTATTCTTACTATTATTATCCTTCCCTTAGATTATTAATTAATATTAATATTCCTTTAGAATACTAATTACTAATTTACTTTTACTTAGGTAGCCTTATAGGTCTATAGTAAGTATAATATAATTATATTCCTTAAGCTAAATAGGAATTTAAAAACTAAAGCTTTAGTTTACTTAGGAAAATATAATTATTATATAGTTTATTATAGTAAATATATAATAATTTATATTAATAAATAATATAAGCTTAAATTATAAATATTATAAATAGAAGAGGATTAAGTTAATATTATCTTTATAAAAACCTAATATTAAATTATTACTCTTTATAATTCCCTAAGTAATAAAGATAACTTATTTATATTATAAACCCTAATTAATATTATACTAAATAATTATATACTTCTTATTAGTAACTTTAATCTTTATTACTTACTCTAGGATTATTATAGCTATTTAGACTAAAGTAGTAATAACTTTATTAGGGAAATAATATAATTCTATATTAGTCTCTTTATACCTTATAGAATAGTTATTAAATTAGCCTAAAGCTATAGAAATAGTACTCTTAATCTTACTTAAGCTATAGAAACTATTAATACTACTTATAAAGGAATAGACTATAATCTAAAAGAGTCTAATTATATCCTATAATATATCTATATTATAGATATCTTAGAAGAATTAATCTTAGAACTAAACCCTAGATTTAATTAGAAAAAGACTTATCTATAGAAAGCTATTAATAAAGTAATAATTTACTTCTAATATAAATATAATAGCCTAATAACTACTTTAAAAGCCTTAGATAAAAAGGTTAATTAACTTATAGAATAACTTATTATAATTACTAAATTTATAACCCTAAAGTAAAAGAAATCTAAACTTTATTAAAATCTATAGTAAAATAATAATATAGCTATAATAATTAATAAGCTTAAATAAATAAAATATAGAATTTACTATACTAATTAATTATTAGATTAATATACTTATACTAAAGTATATTTACTATAGGATTACTATATAAAGAATACTTAATATTCTTTATAGAGAAAACTTCTAATAGAATTCCTAAAATATAATATAATATAATTCTAAAGTATAGAAAGATAAACTAAATTAAGAAGTAATATTACTATAATTCTACTATAGTTCTTATTCCTTACTTACTTAGATTATCTAGAACTAATAAAACTCTATATAGAAAAAACTAAAGTCTTTATAAGAAAATTCTTCCTTAAACCCTAGGCTAATAACTTAGACTTCCTTTTTTTATTACCCTTTAGAATACTTAAACCTAAGTTAAGCTTAATATACCTTAATATTAATTCTAATAAGATTAAAAAAGCCCTAGGAAAAATTAAATTATAAAAAGCCTTAGGAAAGAATAAAATCTTAATTAATTTCCTTAAAGTATATAGTAAGCTATTTATTCTTATACTTATAAAAATAATAAATATAAGTATTATAATTAGTTTAATAGTAGAAAGTAACTTAGAATAATACTCTAAATTAATAATAATCCCTTAAGAAGATATATAGTAAAGCATTATATAAGTATCCTTATTAACTAGCCTAAAGCTATACTAAATTATATATATATACTATAGTAGTTTAGTGTTTAGAACCCTCTAGTAGGAAAATATCTTATAGGAATAATTATTAGGTTAAGGTAGGAAAAGAGTATTAATAAGGCATTAAAATAGCTTACTACTAGCTTAATGATTAGTATATAAGGGATAAAGGGTAAATATTAATTTATATTATAATTAGAAAAGAAGGATCTTAAATTCTCTTATAAAATAAAGGCAAAGGACTTAAGCTTTAAAGTTAAAGTAATCTCTCTAATCTCTCTATAAAAAGGGAAGAATCTCTTTCTTAAAAATAAAAATAAAAATCTCTCCTTAATTCTAATAATAATTTTTCTATAATCTTCCTATCCCTCTTATAACTATTTATTTTACCCTTATTAAATCTTAGCTAGTAACTTACTAGTCTACTTATCTAAGGACCCTTATTATATACTTCTTCTATAATTTAATAATTATCCTTAATTAGTCTAAGATTATACATAAAGAAAATACCTCCCTATTATAGAAATTTAAATAAAGAAATAAGTATATATAGTAAGAAGTATCTTATAATAACTTCTTTTAGTCTAAATTCAGTAAATAAAGGAAATCTATCTAATAATTTACCTTCCTATTCTTAAATCTATCCCTCTATTAGAGTATTATAATTATATTAAGAGAATAACTACTTCCTCTCTCCCCTTAGATAGTATTATTCCTCCTTAGTAATCTTTATAATTATAAATAGTATAACTTAGCTATAGGTAAAGTTAATAAGTTCTTCCTATTAGCTAAAGGAGACTAAACCTTCTAGAATAAAAGTTATAAAAGTTTTTAACTTAGGTAGATAAAATATTAATTATTTAGTAATCTAGGGTAAACTTATTAGGTTAGTCTTAATAGTTATTTTCTTTACTTTATTACTTATTTTAGAGTTATAATATATTTCCTAGTCTTCCTTAACCTTTTAATTATTTATATAGATAGAGAAAGTATTATTAATAATTTAACTTATTAAGACTATTAAGATTTAAGATATTTAAGTCTTTATAGGTATAAGGACTAATAATATATTCTATATTAAGATATTACTTCTTCTTAAGCTCTTAGATACTTCCCCTATTAAAGTATTACTTCCTAGGGCCTATAGGAGTATTTAAGCTTAAGTAAGTATCTTTAGTAAGGATAGTAATAAAGATTTAATTATTCTAATTACTTCCTTTAGCTTTAATATTAATCTTACTAAGGGCTATTCTTTTTTACTTAAGGTATTATTCTTCTCTAAAGGTTCTATATTTAAGGGCACTTTTAAAGGAATCTATCTAGGAGAATTACCTAATAAGAAGATTATAATTAGGACTTTCTTAGTTTAGTAAGCTAAGGTTAGAGACTATAAAGAGGAAGAGGGGATTTAGATTAGTAGTTATTATAAGGAATTATTAGGGGAATTACCTAATAAGGAAATTATAATTAGAGCTCTCTTAGTTTAGTAAACTAAGGCTAAAGACTATAAAGAGGAAGAGGGGATTTAGATTAGTAATTATTATTATAAGTTATTAGAGCTAAGTAAAATAATACTTCTTAATATATTATAATTATAATTTATTAGGAGTCCTTTAATAATATTATATTCCTTCCTTAAGTAAGCTTTAATAAGGTTAATAAGTATTATAAACTTAATCTTATTAGTATTTAATTAGTATATAGATAAGCTTTAAATCTTCTATCTAAAAGGTAAAGCTAGGTATAAAATTAAGTAATATTAATTTAGAATCTTATTAAATTTTACTTTTAACTAAAGGACTATTAGAAATTTACTATAGTTTATATAGATATTTAATATTTAAAGCTATTTATTTACTAATAGGAATTAGTATAGAGTATTAGAAGATTACTTCATTATATATTTAGTATTTCCTTTCCTATACTTAAAGTCTTTAATTCCTAGTTCTTCTATAATTATATAACTAAAGAAGCTTTTAACCTAATTAAGCTTAAGTATCTAAGTTTCTCCCTTATCTCTCTTCTTTACCTTTCTAAGCTATCTAATCTTCTAGTCTTAGAAGTAAAAAGTAAATTTAGCTCCCTTAGGCAATTCTTCTAAAACTCCCTAAATAATAAGACTCTTTATAGTAATACCTCTATTAATTATTTATCCCTTTAATAAACTAATTAATCCTTAGATAGTTAAAGTAATAAGGAATATTCTAAGATAACTATATTCCTACTAACTATCTTAATAAGAAGTAAGTATCCTAAAGATAAAGAAGTTATAGAGTATATTATTTTTAGCTATAATCTCTTTCTAAATAGTAATAATAGCTATAAATTACTCTTCCTTCCCTTCCTTTAGAGTATTAAAAATACAGAGGTAAATATCTCTTATATCTTAGATATAGGTAATTTAATAGGTTTAATTGCTAAAATGGATAATCCCTATAAGGAATTAGTAATTAAACTAGGTTTCTTATAATAATTAGAATCCTAAGATAGGTTAATTCTTTATAATATTAGCCTTCTTCTAGATAAGCTTAGTTAAGTATTTAGATTATCCCTATTAGTTACTTTAGACTTTAGAGGTATTAAGATTAAGGCTACTAAGGGTAATAGTAATTAAGTCTCTTAAGATATAAATTATTAAGTAAAGGAATATAATAAGGCTAAAGTTAGTTAATATTTTATTATTCTAAAGATTACTTAGGAATTCCTATAGATTAGTATAGTATTCCTTTTAGGGGCTAAAGTCCTTCTTACTGTAATCTAGGTAATACTAAATAGATTTAACCTAGGCTTAGATTTCTTCTCTATCTCTAAGGGTAGAGTAATATAGACTAATATCTTCCTAATGTAACTAATTAAGTTAAAATAGATAGAAGAAAAGTTATTTATTTAGGAATTAATTAAGGGGTATATTAAATAGTATTTTATTATAATATAGGAAGCTTTTCTTACTCTCTTTATTATAGATAAATCCTTTATAGAGTATTAATTCTTTATTAGGGTAAAAGAATTACTTAATTTCCTTAGTATTATTAGAAGTAGCTATTATAGTAGTGTTTTAAGGTATATAGAGATTCTAAAAGATAGATAGGTTATAGGAAAGTAAGGAATAAAATAATTATTAAAATCTAGGCTTAAAAGGAGGAGAATTAAAGTATAGAAGCTAGAGTTATAGTATAGGCTTTACTTTAGGGTAGAAGTATAAAGAGGAAGATTTATATATTAGTATTTTTAAGAGATTATATTTAATGTTTTCCTTACTATAGATTATTATTTTACTTATAATAGTAAATTATAGTAATAGTAATTATTATTTACTAGAATATTTTACTAGATTTACTTTATTTAATATAGTAAATATAAATATTTACCTTTTAGAATACTTCTTTTTTTATAAATAGCCTTATTAGATTAATCTTAAGGCTTAAATCTTATTATCTAATGCTTCTTTAGTTATACTTCTTTCTTTCTCTTCCTTAGATTTATTATTTCTTTATAGCTTTCTTTAATCTTTTTCTTTCTTTTTCTTTTTTAGTAACTTAGCTAGCTATAATAGCTACTTATTAAGATAAGCTTCTTATCTTCTTAAGTTTCCCTTAATTAAAGCTCTTAGATATCTATTATCTTACTAAGTACTAAGTTAATTCTAGTTTATTTAATCATTAGGCTAATACTTACTAGAAAGACTATAATACTATTCTCTTTAAACCCTTCCCTATATTATGCTTTAATTTAATTCTTACCTTAGTAAGTTCCTTTTTCTTTTTTCTATTTAGGTAAGCAATCTAATATAATACTTCTCTAGATCTTATAATTATTCTAAGTTTAGTTCTATAGTTTTTAGGCTTTTAATTATCTTAACTGCCTAATATATATAGAATTAAATATTTAGTTTCTTTCTTCTAGTAATTATTTATCTTTCTTTATTTAATTCCTTTAATAATTTCCTTTCTATAATTTAATAATTACTTCTAGAATTAGGTATTTAGTAATTTATACTCTTTAGTTAATTTTTATTCTAGTTAAATAGACTTATCTTAGTAATTACTTTTTTACTATTTTTCCTTCTTAGCTTTATTATCTTAAGGCTCTTATTATTACCTTTATTAGGATTATTAATCTAATTATATACTATTACTATATTTATAGCTATTTATTAATATTAATCTATTTTTAAGAATATATCTTAACTTTCTTTTATATCTATATCTTAGTTTAAAACTTTATAAGTAGTTAGTATACTAATTATATTTAATATAACTATTCTAATTATAATTAGAAGTTTCTCCCTAAATACTTTACTTTAGGTTATTAGGAAAATCTTTAGAAATTCCCCTTAGGTAATAGAATTACTATTCTAAATATATTAACTTTCTTTACTTTTAATATCTTTAATCCTTATTCTTACTCTTAAATTATCTTAGAGTATCCTTCTAAGTTTAGTAGCTTATTTAATATTAAAATCTATAGATAGACTACTTAAGTCTCTACTTAAACTCTTTATAGTAAATATTAAGCTTTTTAGTAAGCTAGATTAGTAATTCTTATTAGAAGACTTCTTCCTTAGAATAGGTAATAAGTAGTAAATACTTAATATCCTATATTACTACTTAGCTATTATTACTTTTTTCTTTTCTAGATAAGCTCTCTTTTTCCTACTCTTCCTTTGCTTATAAGGTTTATTTATCTTTTAGTAGGTATAAAGTTCAGTTTAAGTAATTATTTTAGAGTCTTTTCCCTTTATAGATATAGTTTATTTAATCTTCTCTAGTAATCTTAATATCTTTCTCTTTTCTACTTCTCTCTATATAGTAATATTACTATCCTTAGCTAGTACTATATCCTAGGTATCTTATTAGATACTTAGATAGTTATATACTAATCCCTAGCTTCCTTAGTTATCTCTAGGATATAGACTTAGAAGTCTCTTCTAAGCTCTCTCTATAATTAGATAATAAGTTTTAGTTTAGGGTTATTTAATAAGGAATTTAACTTACTTAGCTTATAAAGTATATTATATAATGCTTCTTTATTAGACTCTTTATCCTTATTATTAGATAGTAATCCTATTGTCTCTTTATTATTAA